>BPLR01009017.1:0-16793 GCA_021605095.1 Caerostris extrusa | reverse complement strand
GAAATAATTGCAATTTCTACATTGCTGCCCTTATGCTCTACTCTGCCCCCATCAGCTTTTCATATTTCTACATATTTAGTGTACCCTTTTCTGCTTTGCGTTATTAATCCGCAATATTGGCAGGCCTGGCAACAGACTTGGCGGTTTTTAAGTGTCGTAATCTTTATTATTTGGAATAAAAATATTTTGAAGCGTTTGATTTATATCACGTATTGTTTGGTGATATACAGTAGTTGGCCCACAGATTTGGCGCCACAATTCCACTCCTTAAAATTTTTGTTCCAAATAATAAAATATATATGAAACACTTCCGAGGAATAGTAATATTTTGTCTGAATACGCTAAAACCGCCAAGGTACCGTTAATACGTAAGTGCCTTGATTTTAAATGAAGTGTTTCATATATATTTTATTTGGAACAAAAAAAATGGTGGTAGATTATGCCAAATCTGCAGCGCTGCGGTTGGCGTGCTCTTTTATTGGTGCACAGGTACCGTTAATAATGTAAGTACCTAACATGTTTTTAAAGTAAAAAATGCTTTTTTTTTTTTTTTTTTTTTTTTTTTTTTTTTTTACTTTTATAAAACGAGAAAAATAAAATAGCTATGAATATCCAAAATGGATCACTTTTTAAGTTTCAGGAAAATAATTTTTTAATTTTTCTATTTTCCTTGCCGTTTTCTTACAGTTTTCATTTGATTTTATATTACAAATATGAATTTTTTATATGTTTTTGTCTATTGTTTTGTCTGTTATTATAATAAACTGTATCAAAGCTTTAAAATGATATTGCTTTTACCTTATTTTTAATTTTTATTTAGAAAAAAAATATTAGTTTCAAACATTTTTTTTTCGTTAATTTAATTCATTAATGAATCTATTATTGAGTCTTTATTAATTAATAATTATTTTTTTTATGGTTTTTTTATTTGTTTTTTAATGATTTAATGGAGTGTAGATATATAAATAAAGAATTATTAAATTTTCTATATACCTGATAAATGTTACTTACCAGATAAGGTTGCTGTAGCACTTAACCTAATTAGTTATTCATTAGTTAATTAACAATTTATTCATAACAAAAAACAAGATTGATTTTAATAATAAATTGTTTGTAAGTAAAAACATTGGTCATAAGTATAAACCATTAAACCCAGGTTTTACAAATCGCGAACTATTTGTTAAGTCTTTGTTTTACGCTAATAATTAAACTAACATATTGTCAGCAATATATCATAGCACATTGTCAAGCAATGCATCATAACATACTATATTGTCAAAATACATCACAACATATTGTCAAGCAAGCAATTGATAAGATAATTGATAAGATTGGATATATAGTGGATAAGATTGATAATTGATAAGCAATTAATATAATTGATAAGATTGATAATTGATAAGCAATTGATATAATTGATAAGATTGATAATTGATAATCATTGATATAATTGATAAGCAATTGATATAATTGATAATTGATAAACAATTGATATAATTGATAAGCAATGATATAATTGATAAGCAATTGATATAATTGATAAGATAATTGATGATATAATTGATACGCAATTGATATAATTGATAATTGATAAACAATTGATATAATTGATAAGGATATAATCGATAAGATTTGATAATTGATAAGCAATTGATATAATTGATAATTGATAAGCAACTGATTAATCAAGATAACAATAAAAATAGCACAGCTCACAAAAAATTTATCTCGCAATGTTATTTTTTATTAAAAGCAAAAGCCCACCATTATTTGTCTGCTCAAAAAACTAACGATGTTGCTGTCAACATTTTGCTGATTGAGACATCATCTGAAAAGCCCTGCAAGAATAACTAATTGCACAAATTACAACAGCATATCAGATTTGTGTGGCGCTTAGTTGGATACGAACAATAATTATAATCTTATATATATTATCAACGTATTAATTTAAACTTTTATTTTATCCTTGTAATAGTAAGCACTCAATCATGCTCTCACCTACATTTTGTTCACATAAATCATGACACGTATCACAGCCCACCATAAGTCTAGATACTAACATTGTGTCGTTGTAAAGTGAATTTGCAAACAACGCCTGGAGAAACGATAACCTCTTATTTAACCGAAACCTGCAATGATAGAGAATGTGGATAAACAAAACGTTTCAACACATCAGTTCCTCATTATGCACTGAATCAGTATCGGACATCAATTAAGATATCAATCTCAATTATTTTTTGCTCCGTTGGGTATTGAGTAGAATAGATTATCGGTTAGTTGTCAAGATAGAAGAACCTAGTAACACTTTCTACGGTATGTATGAATGGTGTCTTCATGGTCAGGGTCACAGAAAAATTAATACATTCCTTTTAATACAAATTTATTAAAACATGTTTTATCTTTAATAAAATTCAAAATTGATAAAAAGTTTTTGTAGCACAGCAATCTCAGGAATTTTTAATTGTGTTTAGAAGTTGTTTTTCTCGACCATTTAAGGATAAGTTATAATGCAGAAAAAAATGCTATAATCAATTATTTTTTTTCTGTAATTGATTAAAAGGATTGTAATGAAGAAATTTTGATCTAAATCCCGCCCTCACCAAAAAAAAAAACATTTTCCTTTAACACAAAATTAATACAACACGGTGTCTCTTTTTAACGTGGTTCAAGTTTTGATGAAATTTTTCGTATAAAACACGAATTTTATAAATTTTTAATGATGATTAGGTATTTATTTTTTATCCCTTTAAGAATAATTAATAATGTAGTAAAAACTGCTTTATTTCTTGATTATTTCAATTCCTTCTATTAGCTCACACTCTCCCTATATATATCTTGTTCAAATTTTCAATCGTTAATAAAATATTCATCCACTCAAGTTCAAATACATTTTTTTTTTGAAATTTTAGTGGATGACACTGGATGTTAAAATAGTTTTTCCAATTATTAATTCAGTAATTAAATTTAATAAATTAATTTTACTTTTTTTTTTTTAGATTTAAGTTGCATATATCTACGAATAGATGGCGCTAGATAAACTTAAAAAAAAATGAATGAAAATTATTTATAAAGGACTTTCTGCAATATAGTGAAAAAAATGTAGGAATTGACTAAAAAAAATTTTTTTTTTTATATTACTTGTTGTTTGCTCAAATGATCAAAAGAATTGTACTTTTGATCAATTTTGTTTTTGTCTATGTTTGTATTTTGGTAGTAAAAGTTTATTTATATTTCTAAAGCAATTACCCTCACTTTCTTTCTATTCTTAAAATAAATTTTTAAAAAATTATTAACTATCAATTAATTATTTTAAAATTATTAACCAATAATTTACTTTTCAAATCAGATAAGAAAAAAAGATTCAGAAGGAGAAAAGACAAAATACTATTCAACAATTTAATGATGTTAGATTGTATAAGTTTTATATTTAATAAATTATCTAAATTGCCATTTAAAAATTATCATTTATTTTGTTTTTATGTAGATACATATATGTATGCAAATATAAAGTTTCAAATTTATTTTGTGATTAGCCTTAGAGAAAATTAAAAAATCATTAACCAATTGTTTACTTTTCAAAATAAGATATAAAAAGATTCAGAAGGAGAAAAGATACAATGTTATTCAATGACTTAAGGATGTTAGATTGCAGAAAATATTACATTTAATAAATCATCTAAATGTCAATTTAAAAAAATTTATTTTATTTTGTTTTTTATAGATATATATATGTATGCAAATATAAAGTACTTATAATAGGTTCAAATTTATTTTGTGAATAGCCTTAGAGAAAATTTAAAAATTATAACCAATTGTTTACTTTTCAAAATTAGATAAAAAAGATTCAAAATGGAGAAAAGACAAAATATTATTCAACGATTTAATGATGTTAGATTGTATAAATTTTTATATTTAATAAATTTTTATATTTAATAGATGTTAGATTGTATAAATTTTTATATTTAATAGATGTTAGATTGTATAAACAGGGCTGTTGAAAATATAATAATTTATTGAATGGATAAAATACGATAAATTTATTTTTGTAAAAACCTTAATCAATCTTTTTTTTTAGTTTAATTAAAATGAATGCTTATTAATTTTATTAAAAAGCCAAATTTATTTTTATGTTCATATTTAATTTACACATATATGTATTTGAACAAATAAAATTTAATCATGATTGAGTTAGCCAAGTTTCGATAGAATTCGTTTTAAAATAACGCATTCGTTTTTAAAATATAATCAGCCTAGTTTTCACAAATTATGGATTTAAAAGTTATATTAAATCATAACTACAGCAAAATATATTTTATTCATTTTAAAAATAGTGTTTTCTTTTTAATACACTTTATTATTCATAAAACAATAATGTGGTTTTATGATGAAATAATATTAATTAAGTTTGAAAATTTGGCAATATTTTATCATAAATATTTCAATACTAACGAATTGAAAGGAAAAAATAATAAAAACCTCAAAAATATTCAAAGATTTCATTTGAAAATTCAATATTTGAATATTTTCTGTTTTCTTATAATTTGAATAATTTTAAATGAAGAAAATATCTTGATTAAACATTCTAAGATAAACATTCTCAACTTTCAATTTAATGGAAAGAAAAGTCACTCATTAAAACCTAAGTTAATCTAGACACATATAATTGCTAATCATGAGGAAGTAAAGGTAAAAATGCTAATGAAATGTTATTTACATTTTTCAGAAAATAAAAAGTCAGCATTTTGTTTTTAGTACCACAGACAGAATATTTTCATACAGATTTCAGGATTTGATTCAAAAAAGTGTGAAATAACTCAATAAAGAGA
Organism: Caerostris extrusa; assembly: GCA_021605095.1. NCBI lineage: Eukaryota > Metazoa > Arthropoda > Arachnida > Araneae > Araneidae > Caerostris > Caerostris extrusa. Next base: position 11,967 of record BPLR01009017.1, on the reverse strand, counting down.
TCACTTCATTAAATATGAAAATGATTTACTTACATTCTATAATTTTATTTGTTTATTATAATTATAATGATTAGGTTAAAATATATTTGAAAAAGTTCTATTTTTATAACAACCAAATTTTAAAAAAGGTAATTAAATATAATTTTCAGAATGAAGTGATTCTTTTATCCTCATAAATTAGATTAATATAAATTTCTGATTATTATTTTGTGGAAAAATCTTTAACTTCATAATTGAATATATATTTTTTTTAATTATGACATCTAGAATATTCGCTACGGATCTTATTTTTGCCTATCTTCCGTTTCATATAATTTTGGCTTTTAAACTTACAATTGTAATTTATTTTAATTAGTTGAATTATTAAAATTCAATTAATTGTTATTTATTATTATCAATCGTTATTACTGATCAAAATAAACCTATACGTTATCATTATTTTTGAGAAATAGCGTTGTTGTTTTAAGATTAAAATTTAGCCTTCCTTCGTGTTAATAAGACATTTTACAGTAACAAGAGGAAAATATTTTTAATTAAAAGGTAATTCAATATAATTAAAAAACTGAAATCCTTTCACAAATTTCAATTTATCTTGTGTGAATATATTTTGCTGGAAGAATACACATGGCAGTTTAACAATGTTCAATAACCCAAGAAATAAATGAAGCAATTGTCAGAAAACTACAAGAACGGTAGTTCTGCACTTTAGCTACTTTTTGGCGATTTGGCTTGCTACTTTCGCCAAATCCAATGACTGCGTTACAAAAATACTGTGGTTTTGGCGAAGTCGGAACCTTAAAGTATAGAATCATCACAAGAACAATCAAATTCAATAGTGACAGGAATATAACAAAATTTAATAATTCTAGAACTCTATGAAAAAAGCAATTGTTCAAATACTACAAAAGACTACTAAATTCAGACAAAGAAGTTTGTTAAGTAATGGTTAACTTTTATAAACATAAATTAATCCTAAGACACTATTTTGAGGAGATGGAAACAACAATCTGTTTATATTTTGAAAGCCACACAATTCAAAATGATCTACATAGCAATTGGCTTGATATGAGCCAATCGTCATATTTAATAACAGATATTTCATGCCAGTTTTAAAACATACATAAATAAAATTACTTGAAAATCACCCTTTATTTTACATAAAAGATTTTGAAATATATGCAAATTTCTCGATTTGCGCGAGGTAATTAATCTTTTTAAATAATAACTTATATTCTCATTTAAGAGCTTTACTTTTAAAGCTACATTTCTTTGGAGACGCCATAGACCTCTAACCAGGACTGCATCATGTTCAAACAGGATAATAAAATATTGGGATTAAAAAATCAAAAATGTAATAACATTTACAATAATTAAATCATTTAATTCAGTTAGAAATTATAGCCAAATTTTTTTTATTAAAAAGAATTAAAAAATTTGTAGATTTTTTATTATTAAATTTTTTAAATTGAACAAAATTGCAGGATTACAAAAATATCTGGCCAAATTTCAAAGACAATAAATACTCTACTTTCCACAGACCAAAAATATTCAGTATGTTTAAACGATAGAGGATGGTGTTTAGATTGATTGACAACATCGCTCGTTACTTAAAATGGTATTCTTAGCTCAGAGTCTTAACAATATGCTTTACAACTATAACATAAAGTTCATACATGTGCAAATGATGTATAGAATAGAAAGGAACAAGCAAACGATTGTCGCTCAAATAATTGCAAAATCAACAAGAACACTGAAAATTTTGTAAAAATAATTTTCTGCAAGAGTATTTATTTTAAAAACAGGATATTGATAAAGAATTCGTTCTTTTAAATTTATCTTTCATTTTGTTTACCATGTCTTCCTTTGCTTTCTTTATCTATTTTAAAGTATGCATAAAAATTATACCATTAATTTATAAATTATTTAAGAAAAATAAATAATATTACGATTTAATTTAAATTTAAATCACGATTAAATAAAACTACATCCATTGGGCTTATAAGCAGTTTTGAATAGTTTTAATGCATAGTTTTAATGTATTTATTGTAAAAGTAAGACAATATTACATTTATTTTTGGCAGCCTTTCTTCCATATGCTTATAAAAGAAAAATTTAAAAAAAAAAAAATTACTGCTTATAAAATAAGTGATTACTGGTATACAGTGACTTACAGAATTAAGAATTTTTTTATTTTAAATTGTTATATATATTTATATTATGTCTTTCATTTTGTTTTGTACAATAGCAAATAATAACAATAATATAAAATTTCAAAAAAAATTACAAAACACACGTGTGTGTGTGTTTTTGTAATTGTGTGTGTGTGTGTGTGTGTGTGTGTGTGTGATCGCAGAAATTTTGATTATTTTTTTTATGAACATCGGAATGTGAACAGGAATCCATAAGTTTCAATTTTCGCTTAATATAAGCGTGTATATGTATATTGAATTATTATATACATATATTGAATTTATTTATAAAATTTCAAACAACTGCAAAAAAAAAATCTATTTAGCCCATACTTATTCTAAGCGGCGTAAATTATTCTTTGTACCATTTAGTATGTTACTGGGTATCTAATGATTAACATAAATATTTAGAAAATACAGCAGCTAATAAACGACAAATTCCACAAATTAATTTTCTATGATCATAAAATTAATAATTTGTAATTGAATCAGAAAATTCTAAAACAGTAAGAAAAAAAAAAAAAATGTAACTTTCTAAATCAATATTTATTCTAAGTAACGCATGTTTTTTCTTCGTACCATTCAGTAAGTTACTGCGTACCCAATGTGTGGTGTAACCTTGTGGTGAACGCCGCAGTCGACAAGAATGCGGGTGTTTTCCATGAAAATCCACCCGCAGATCTTCGTAAATAACTCTTGCTTAGGGTGTTGGTGAAGAAAACACGATAATGTGAAATATCTGCAGGTACTTCGCTGCGCGAACGAGCTCATCAATTAGCGTCCGTAAAAGGTGAATGGAGCTTGTAGTTTGTAGCTTAGTCATGAAGTTTGCGATACAGTTTGTGCGATGTTTAATTCAAGGTTACTGAAGTTAATCAGAGAAATATACGAACTCATCACAGAATATCGGCAGTTGCTTAAAATATGTCGAGTTTTTGGGGGAGGGAGGGGAAGCAAAACAGCAATTGAATCAATTTGTGAATCGTTATTTAAAAGAGATTAAAAATTGTGAAATTAATAATTTCATATTGAAATGTACAAATTTTAGCTGGATCTGATTTTATTTAAAGATTTAATTTTTGGGTGATAGTGAGGATATTACCAAAAATTTTTCAAATATCTTTCTTAAAATATCTTTAAAAAATATATTTATTTACAAAAAAAACTTTCGATAAATATATCTTAATTACAAATTTAGGCAAAATGTATGCATTATTATTAAAATATTCATTGAATTTACGTTGTTTAGTTATCATGAACGAGAATAGTATTTTTAAATCATAAAAATAATAATAATAATATACATCTAATACATTTTAATTGTATATATATATTTATATTGAAGAAGAATTTGTACCAACAAAAAACAACTGTTAATTAAAAACTAAAGACTTCTCTTTTATTAAACAAAAGTTTGTCTTTATTAGGACACTGGACTTCTGAATTAACAATACACATCGAATCACATTTATCTAGCTTTTACTGTGGGTTTAATTTAAGGATGTAATAAGTAATGTAATGTAATATAAGAATATCGATACATAAAGACGCAATGTAATATAAGGATTTACATACATAAGGATGTAATATAAGGATATGGATACATAAAAAAATGTAATGTAAGGATAGTTTACACGTTAAATATATAGGTTGGAAAATTTTTGTGGAAGATGTGTATTTTCAAAATCTGATCCCGGGATGTTCGTCCTACTAACGTTGATTGCTGAAAGTTGAAACGTTGATTGTTATTGACGGCTAACATTGATTGTTAATCGTTGAAATTGCCCTAAGTAACGTCCATTTAACAAAGAGTCCCAAATGGTCAATTTGCTTTATAGCTTTTGAGAAAAAAAGTTGACAAAAATATTTTTACTGTCGACATGAATAAACAATCAAATTGGATATGGATTTTTAAGAAACGAAAAATATAACAATTGTTTTATAAGGACCTTGAGCTGAAAACTAAAACTAAAATTGAGAGCTTGAATGTAGAAGACATATTTCCGCTTATAAAAATAAATTATTTAACTCACCAAGGAAAATCGGTTGTTTAGATGTATGGACAAAACATTAAAAAGACGCTAAAATATTTTAATAGTTCAAACACGTTTGTCTTTCCCTTTATAGTAGCAATGCAAGTAGACTTCAATGACTCGTGACATAAACACAAAAATTCGTTCAAAATGTCATTCGGAAAATTGATTGACTATATCGTAAATTAACGCTTAAGCTAAAACTGTGAAGCGCTACTTTTCAATTTTAATGCGACCTAAATTATTTGATGTATTAAATGATTTAATGAATCTTTGCATTTCTTCAAGTTCGGCATCTTATGTATGTTGTTGAAAGGGGCGGTACAGAATATGCAGTCAAGCATGTCAAGGTCATTAGTTTTGAAGCATTAATGACTCTATTGATGTAAATGATTTGCATTTTACTATTTTTAATCCCTGTTAAATTATTGCGGATAATGCGATGCATGATAAAAAGGAAAAGTTATTTTGCGATAACAGAGTCCATTTTAATGCGAGAGGCAATAAAAAGCGTATTTATAACTTAAGACTTTAAATTAGGCCCCCCGGACGCCTAGATATTATTAAATTATTAGTTTAAATTATCTTAATGTATAATTAAAAAAGACAGAATTCATTTTTTGAAGAATTTCATCTGGGACTTCAATATTCAGTAAAAATATAAAACATCTTAATGCTATAGACTTTGCCAAAAATAGATTTATAACACTAAACTTACAAGTGGATTTAGAGTGGTTTGGTGGTTAACTCAGTGGACACCCAAACTATGGGAGATCGATTAAAAATTCGATGAATAAAATGAACTAAAAATTTTCGTTTCCACTTTGAGTATACACACACGTTAAATTTATAAAACAAAAGTTCATGTATTTTGTTTCAGTAAGTAAGTGGATATCTATGTATCCTTTGATGCCTCCTTTGGGGATGTTTGTCTTAACTGCTGTGGCATCAGCGACTAAAGCTTTGCTATTGGTGCTTGCATTATAAAGCTATTACGTTCGTAACGTGAAGTGATGATATTGTCTTTGTAAAGTGATGATGCTCGAAGTGTTAATAATAGTATTCACATTGGACATTTATTCACATGTTCCACGTATTGTAAAACGATGGCGCCCACATTGTAAAATAGTGGTGATCTCATTATAAAATGATGTTATTTGCATTATAAAGTAATGATGTTCGCAGTACAGCATCATTACAGTTATCTGCATGTATAGTGTATCGAAAAATGAATAGAAAAATAATTGTATAGAAAAGTAAACACGAACGCTCTCATTTAAAAAAATTATGTTTTACTTTTGAGAATATGCAATTCCACACTTAAAAGCGATTCACATTTCCAAAATAGTTTTTTTTCTGAAATGTGTAGTCTGAATCTACAGCTAAAAAACATTAACTAAATAGTACATAATAGTACATTACATACTAACTTACTAATTAGTACATAATAGTACATAAATTCATAATAACTTACTAATTAGTACATAATAGTACATAATTACATAATAACTTACTAATTTTAGTATATAATAGTACATAACTACATAATAACTTACTAATTAGTACATAGTACATAATTACATAATGATTAACTAATTAGTACATAATAGTACATTACATATAAACTTACTAATTAGTACATAATAGTACATAAATTCAATAATAACTTACTAATTAGTACATAATAGTACATAATTACATAATAACTTACTAATTAATAAGAAATAGTACATAACTACATAATAACTTACTAATTAGTACATAATTAGTACATAATGATTAACTAATTAGTACATAATAGTACATTACATATAAACTTACTAATTAATACATAATAGTACATAAATTCATAATAACTTACTAATTAGTACATAATAGTACATAATTACATAATAACTTACAAATTAATAAGAAATAGTGCATAATTACATAATAACTTACTAATTAGTACAAAATAATACATAATTACATAATAACTTACTAATTAGTAAGAAATTATGCATAATTACATAATAACTTACTAATTAGTACATAATTGCATAATAACTTACTAATCAGTACATAATTACGTAATAACTTACTAATTAGTACAAAATAATACATAATTACATAATAACTTAATAATTAGTACGTACTAATAGTACGTAAATTAAATAAATGCCAAATTTTGAAAAAAATGAATTAAAATGAATTAATTGATTGGTACAGATTTATATGAATTTTTGATGAAAATGTAAAAATATATGAATGTCAATTTTTTAAATATTTTAAGTTTTCAATTAATGGTAATTTATAATTAATTTGGAAATCATTAACTACAGTTACGTAATATTAAAGATAACCCGTAGGAATATTTTTATGATTTTGGTTATACATTCTATAAAAGTATGATGAATTCAGAAAAATTTATAATTGATTAATTTTTAATTAGTCAGACTATAAAAATTACTAGCAAACTCACAATCAACATTTCACTTCTGATATTAGATATAAACTGAATGAAACTGCGTATGGTTTAAATCAAACCTTAAATGTAACAAAATCAATGTCATTACAAGAATTCCCCATAATAGATTAGAAATAGCAAATTATAAAGAATAAAATTCCAATAAAATCGTCAGCGCTGTATGATCTTACGTTAGATATAAACAAAATGAAATATTAGAACAAAAGACTTAAATCAAGCCTTAAATGTAACAAAATCAATGGCATTACAGCGGACATTACAAGAGTTTCACATAATGAATTAGAAATACCAAATTATAAATAATAAAATTCCAATAAAATCACCAGCATGGTACGATCTTATGTTAGATTTAAACAGAAAGAAATATTAGAACGAAAGACTTAAATCGAACCTTAAATGCAACAAAATCAATGTCATTACAAGAATTCCACATAATAGATTAGAAATAGCAAATTATAAAGCATAAAATTCCAATAAAATCACCAGCATGATATGATCTTATGTTAGATATAAACAGAATGAAATATTAAGAACGAAAGACTTAAATCGAAACTCAAATTTAACAAAATCAATGTCACTACAAGAATTCCACATAATAGATTAGAAATAGCAAATAATAAAGAATAAAATTCCAATAAAATCACCAGCACGCTATGATCTTCTACCACACGCACAAAAAAAAATTGCTTTTGCTAAGTTCTTTACGAACATAATGTTCCTTTTAAAACACAAGGTCACTAATGGAAGACGGCGACGTTTCAAAAGAAACCGTCCCGCCGCTAACATCCAGCATAAAGAACACAAAAATGCCGACGAGAAATCCCTAATCAGTATTTTCAAGGCTCGTCGTTATACATACTACGACATCTACCACACCCAAGCGCAGACGATAATGCGAATAATAAAACAAAGACTCCTTGGAACAAACAGGCTTGTCACCCTCCTCTTAAAAAGCAGTCTCCATCAACCCAGAAGACTTCAGGTACCTCCCCTTCTTAGAACACCAGACCGATCCTACCCCAATACATATGCAGCACATTACCTGAATTGGCATACCAACCAATACCCTGTACCTTTAATCATACATTTATGCATGATATTAGTAGTATGGCACCAAATTTAATGTTTACCTTAGATGCTATAACTTAGCCTTAATTGCCAGCTTCGCAAGCACTGGCAGATGGTGAGAGGTAATGGAATTTTAAGGATAAATCACCAGGCTCTTTGTTTATTATGTTCTTTTTCGGGACATTAGGGTAAGGTTTTATATAACGTGCCCTTAGGGATACGGTACATAGTGTCGCCATAGAATTTCTGCGGCTTTCTTTTATTGAAGATGGCGTGGTGCATCTTACAGGCTTGTCACCCTCATAGGTAGGTAATTACAAGCCTAGACAATTTAAGTTTTCTGATTAGGGGTTATATACCAAGTTAAGTAATACTGAGCAGTAAAATAAGTTAATGAGTACCTATAAAGTTATCTTGATCAGATTAGACCCATATGGATTTAGAAAAGGAACATGAAATTCATTAACAAATTAGCTTTTTATTTAAAAAGAAACGAAACGAACGAAATTACTTAATTTTCGTTCATAACCAAAGAAATTTAAGGTCATCTTTACAATCAAAACAGCTATAAATTTTTGGAAAAAAAAAAAATTAAAAAGTTACGAAAATAATGATTATGTTTATTTATTTTTAAATATAAAAAAATATATTTAACCAACAAGAATATTACCAATTCAATTAACTATTTTCAAATAACTATTTTCAGATTACTTCAAAAGTCATAACTTATTTTCAAGGTTTTTATTTTGCAATTTTTTTCTCTCAGTCTTAATATTCTTTGGTAATTCTTATTTATTAATGTCAATTTAAAATACACTGAAGTGACAAAAGTCATGGGATAGCAATATGCAAATTTTCAGATGGCAGTAGCATCGCGTAGAACAGGTATAAATGCGCAGTGCTTTCGCAGAGCTTTCATTTCTGTTCAAGTTATTCATGTGAAGAGGTTTTGACGTGATGATGACCGCACGACGGGAATTAACAGATTTGAACGCGGAATGTTAGTTGGAGCTAGACGCATGGGTCATGCCATTTGGAAATCGTTAGGAATTCGACATCCCCAGATCCACTGTCAAGAGTGTGCCGAGAGTATGAAATTTCAGGCACAACATCCCACCATGGACAGCGCAGTGGTCGACCGCCTGCACTTAACGACCGAGACCGGCGACGTCTGCAAAGAGTCGTAAATTCTAACAGACAAGCAACACTGCGTCAAATAACCGCAGAAATCAATGTGGGATGTACAAGGGACTTTGTCTGTTAGAACTGTGCGGAGAAATTTGGCTTTCTTGGGCTATTCCAGCAGAAGACCGACTGGAGTGCCTTTACTGACAGAACGACATCGCTTGCAGCGACTCTCGTGGGCACGTGAGCATATCGGTTGGTCCCTAGATGAATGGAAAACCGTGGCCTGGTCCGATGAGTCCCGATTTCAGTTTGGTAAAGAGCTGATGGTATGGTTCGAGAGTGTGGCGCAGACTCCCACGAAGCCATGGACCCAAACTGTCAGCAAGGCCCTGTTCAAGCTGGTGGTGGCTCCGTAATGGTGTGGGCTGTTTTTCTTGGCATGGACTTGGTCCTCTGGTGCGACTGGACCGAACATTGACTGGAAATGCTTATGTTCAGCTACTTGGAGATCACTTGCAGCATTCATGGACTTCCTGTACCCAAACAACGATGGGATTTTTATGGATGACAATGCGCCATGTCACCGGGCCACAACTGTTCGCGATTGGTTTGAAGAACATTCTGGACAATTCCAACGAATGATCTGGCCACCTAGATCGCCCGACATGAATCCCATCGAGCATTTATGGACATCATCGAAGGTCTGTTCGTGCCCAAAATCCTGCACCATCAACGCTTTCACAATTATGGACGTATATCGAGACAGCATGGCTCAATATTCCTGCAGAAGACTTCCAACGACTTGTTGAGTCCATTCCACGTCGAGTTACTGCACTTCGCCGGGCGAAAGGAGGGCCGACACGATATTAAGAGGTATCCCATGACTTTTTGTCACTTCAGTGTATGGAGTATTATAAATAATTTGTAGCTTTCAAGATAGCCAACTATGTGAAAAACGGAAATTTCTATCAAAACATGCAATTTTTATGTATATGTAATGAAATATTTGAAAATTTAGCTTTCTAAAATTTAATTTGTTGTGACTTTTGCTTTAAAGGAATGAAATTACAAGCTTTTTAGTACAAGTTTACTTTTAGCTTGCTTTTTAGTACACTATTAGGTGATAATTCCTTAAATTACCGCGAAAATCGTATCACGAAAACTTTTAAAGATAAGTCCAAGAGCCTACTTAAAAATATCAAGAAAGTGCCTTAACCATGCTATTAAAAGGCATTCAAAAAATAAAAATTTCATAGCATAGTCATCATTGAAAGTTTTAATAGTTGATATGCATCAAATTGTTCCAAATTGCAGATTGTCAAAATATGTCTCTGACGAGAGAATTCTTTGCAGAAAAGAAATCGCTCATTAAATCTTTCATGCATATTTCTTTGTACCAAGAATGAAAACGGTTAACTTTTCCCTGCCAATGAATGTTTACTTCCATCATAGAACTCATTTCTGTTGAACAGCTAGTGATATTAGCTTGGAATAAAGCAGGTAGCAATTGCAGATTACTTCTTTTAATCATTGTCAGACTGTATATGCATTAATATGATAATGTATTTCCAACGTTGCTGAAGACTTTATAGCCAATTGTATGACTTCGAATCAGTAACGTCTTTAAATTGTCTGGTACTATTGAACAATAAGCCGCCGCCTGTACCGGACATACTTCTCTGAAAAGGTGCTGGCAATAAAGTTTGCTTCAAGAAATTCATACGTGGAATGAAGATTCTGGATTTCGAAGTCCATGAATGAGAGCAAAACGGATGACGGTGTGACACACATCTGAACTGTCCTAAAAAATATTATTGCCCATCATTTAATGTGCTACAGCTTCTTCCATACCCCCGTGGTAAGGAAGAAGCTGCCATATCTCATGCCATTTGGCAGAGGCGAGTCAACGTTCACAACAGCGTTTAAAACGTTTGCCTGTAACCTCAAAACATAAAGTCGTTTGGTATGACGTGGCCAATCAACGGGATGTCAACAGACTGGCATCATATAGCGAACTGGATTTGAATCGGTTTCAGTCTTAGTGCAAAATGACCATAGTATCAGTGGCGAAAATTTCACAATCAATGATCTAATCAGCTTTCGCTTAATGGAGGCTCATAGCTATTACCTCTAATAGAATTGTGTGGGTGCTATTTTCTTGCGACAACAGTGTACCACAAACCATCCGCGTATTACTTCAAACAGATCACCGGAATATCCAGATCATCACTTGAGGTACTCACGTTACACCCTTTATAGTACGTCATCCCTGGCTACCTTTTTCCAACAATATACCAGGCCCCCTACCCGCTTTACTTTCGCCCGCCAACCTCGAAGAGCACTTAGACCTTTAGCCCAGCATAACAACCTGCTTTGTAATATGTGATGTAGACTCTGCCCTCATTTCTTTCTTCTTTTAATAAACAACTTACGAGGAGTATTGGCTAATAAATTAAAATTCATCCAAATATTTTTAAATTAATTAAAATATTTACATTAAAATATGATTTTCAATTTTTAAATTCTGTAATAGTTTTAAATACTAACAGTAATTTCTCTTCTAACTTTTTACACAGAGCATGGACTCTTTTTAATATTCTTTTAATACTAATAGTAAATGGTAAATAATAATTAATTAAAAAAATTAAAATACACGGTGCCAGGAGAACCCTACTCAATAACACACTAGCCTCTCACATAACTCGGTCGCAAATTTTCGCCAATTTAATATTTATGAGACATGATGGACCTTCAGATTGTAGCACAGCAATATGTCTTTACATCTAGGTTACAATGTTTTAGAAATTCTTGGCATAACGTGTAAGCTGGATAACGTAAAAATATTTTAGAAATATTTATGTAGACGAATATAAGCATGCATCACGATTTCATAGCTTATTGTTGCAAATTGATGGGCCCCTATGGTAAAGAATTTTAAACATTTCATTATCTGTGTATAAACTTTACGGGTAACGTCCCTTTCATTAAAACTAATCACTTTCTTCAACAAATTTGTCAAAAAGAAATTCGATTTTTTAGAAAATTTCTAGCAGGTCACTTCACTCTAATACAATTCAATAAT